>LR812543.1:18746318-18787368 GCA_903798195.1 Danio kyathit | reverse complement strand
GGGATTAGTGGAAAGGGAGATTCGCAACATGGATGTGCAGCCGACAAATCTGCAACAATTGTGTGATGCTATCATGTCAATATGGACCAAAATCTCTGAGGAATTTTCCAGTTCCTTGTTAAATAATGTCACGAAGGATTAAGGCAGTTCTGAAGGCAAAAGGGGGTCCAACCTGGTGCTAGTAAGGTGTACCTAATAAAGTGGCCGGTGAGTGTATACCGTAATCCATTACATAATTTACCTTTCTTTCAAAGTTATCTGACATTATCCAGATGAATTTGTTCTGACATGGTTAAACTGCAAATAACTGAACTCCTGTCATATTTTATTACCATGGTCTATACCACAGGAAACAAACCGTGATAATGTGAGAAGCGTTGAAGGTGTCTGAACAGTTTTTGGTTTGACTGTACATAAGAAATCAATCGATTCATTCCCGGAGTTTGCAGATGATTTCCGACACTTGCGTCTCCACTTACAGTAATCCAGCCCTCCTCTGTCTCCTACTGTCTGGGGTTTGCTCCTAATGAGCTGAATCTGTCTTTGGGCTGTAGCTCTTATCTAAGAGATTAAACCCCCACTGCTGGGTCTGATTGTGTTTTATTCATACAAAACTGGGGCTTTGCTCGTCTCTGGCAGACAAAACCGGGCTCTACTCCCCAGTTGAGAGCTCAGTAAACTTGTGTAAACTCTCTACACCCCAAATCCCCCGAGGTTTCTCCAGAGTAGCTGTAGACCTCATTTGGAAGAATAAGTCAGCATTATCAAGCTCATTTTTTTGGCTCCTTGTCGAGGCAAAGCAGAATTTTCGGGTCATTTTTGGTTCATTAATGCAGAGTTTCGCATGCAGATAAAACATTTCTGATGCCTGTTCTTGCTTTATAAATATTACAGTGTTGGCAAGGCGAGGTTTGATGCTGGATACTTTCGCACTGAGTTGTTAAGTGATACTTTATGCATTAGGTCTCTTTCTTTAAGGTATTTTAAGCACAACAGAACATTCGAACAACATTGTCTGGAATGTAGACGTCTTACAGGTAACTGCCCAGCAGGCACACAACATCATAAGACGTTAATATTAGGTTAGATTTAGGTCATGACGTCAGGTGACCAAATTCAATGTCTAGCCAGCATCTAAGACAACGTTATTTTGATGTCTAATAATGAAGTCAAATTACATTGATATTTGGTTGATTTTAGGGTGTGTTGGAAAGTGACCAAAATCCAACGTCTGATAGATGTCATAGTGGTAACGTCCACACAACGTCAAGGTGTAACATGATTAAACTTTGATATTTGGTTGATTTTAGGTTGGACATTGGACATTGACGTCGATCGGACGTTGGGTTCTGATGTCAACCTCCCACATCCACACAACATTGGGTACAACGTCAATATGACGTCATGTAATGTCCTGTGCCTGCAAGGTGTAATGTCACCTAGCATACATTTGGTTTCAGCAGTTGGAAATACAGTAATACCAATGTAGCGCTACAAGGTAAAGTTCAAAACGTGTGCCGGTCTGTTTTCATGAGTATTGCTGGGATCATATTGAGCAGGTTTTAGGTCTAAATATTCGAGAAAGGATCCCAGACAGAAATAATTTTCCAATAAATTGGTCCTTATGAATCCAGACACGAAAAGAGAGATGAATTATTGGTATTTTTTAATACCAATTAAAAAATACTGTATGGCTGTATTAAATACTGTTTGGCTACAGTCATGCCTTGGTAAGGGCCTGTTGGTTTAAGTCTCCTTTAAGTCCACTGTGTGGCAAATTTGACTATTCAATTTGAGAAATCACTGATGTCAGTTGTAGTTTGGGCAAAGTTTTGGTTACCCTTGCTCAGCAAATTTCAAACAAGAATCTATGTAATCAAGATTTTTTTCTCATTCTGAAAACGTACCACTACATATATATCTGGAGACCGCCAACACATCCAGAAGGTATTTTTTTCAGTTTTTGTTTTCCCTAATCCACCAGAGCCGCTGTGTATGCTTTTTGAGATCTCAAATTTCGTTGGCCAGTGCTATTCGCGCCTGCTCCTCTTGCGTAAATCCACCAGAGGTCGCTGTCAACTGACTGACCAATCGACTGACCCACCCCCCTCCTTTCCTAAACCCAACCAATAGTGTTTTCAAAAGCAAGATTGACCCACCCACCCACTTCCTCAAACCCAACCAACAGTTTTAAAATGCAATCCAGAAAAAGAAAAGCCCTCGCCTGATTTTTACACATTTTCAGATTTTACCACATTCTCACTCTGTTATTTACTAGTTTATTTTGTTTTTGGCTTCTGTTTTGTCTTACCCTTACCCGCTTTCTGGAACCGCTCTTCGCTGGACTCTAACCTGTCCTCAACTCCTTTGTGTGTCTCAAGTGTGCCGATGTACATAGCGAGCTACTGGACAAACTGGTAACAGCGGGAAAGCCGTCCATACAAAGTTAAGTGGTTCAGCTGGTAAGCGTGAAAAGGAATGGCATCATACCGCCCCATAGCTTTCGTTTTAAAGACGAAATGCTGCATGCGTACTTCTGGCTACATAATTCGTAAAATAAAAAGTGTCTGGCTCACATTAGAAGAAGTTTGCGTGATTTAGCATGTAAAATCAGCTATCAGTAACAGAGAGAGGTCTGATTGGCTGTTTAGCTGCCAATCTGAGCTCGAGAACAAAATCTGAAGTTTCTAAATTAAGCAAAAACAAGTCAAGATGGAACGCAAAGAATCTGGCTATTAATTTGTTGCATTTCTTAAATATTTGCAAACGACATCGATTATCCTCTGTGGTGAGCGAGAAGTATTGTGAAAATGGTATGTAAAAGATGTTTTTTTACAGGTTGTATGTGTGCAGCACCAGTTCTGGTTTAGCTTTGTGGAATGAGAATACAGATACTGCCACCTGCAGGTGTGGAAAATACTGTACATCTTCTCATGCAGGCATACACTGTAGGTTCTTGTTTCAGTCGGCTGTTGTCGTTGTTTCACATGCATATTTTTGGTCCAGACGAGACCAAACACAGTGGACACAAGTTAGATTTTATCCCGCTAGTTCTATGACATAAAGCTCTGTGTGTTCAGGGATTTACTAGTTATATTTAGGGAGATCTTCAAATTACTTTCCTCAAGTATATGAGTATTAGCTTAGCTAATATAAGCAAAGATATAATGTTAACTTATCACTTTTGACACTTAAACATATAGCTCTAGATAAGATTTATAGTAAACACTCACACAGTTATTTCTGCAGATTAATGATACAAAGGAACTAGGCTAGATGAGTGAAAATATGCATACCCTCAGCTTGAATCTGGATGAAGTAGCCCAGAGTGAGAGCCATGGTCTGAGAGTCCACTGTGTTGAGAGTTTTAGAGCTGCAGTAGTGCCGGTTATTGGAGAACCGTTCACTTGTATAGTAGGTCATCTCAGCTGGATTCTTAGGACCAGACAGTCGCCGGATACTGACCATCTGTATGAGACAAACATTTGAAGATTGTTTGATGCTTAGAAAACACCCCAAAAAAATGGACTCAAATGTGTAAATAAACTCTTTTGATTGGCTAACCTACTGTATTTGCATGCAAATGAGCAACATTGTCAATAATTTTAAGTAACCATTAGGTTTAGTTTTAGCATGATAGGAACCATAAACTTTTCTTTCAAACTTTCGAATAGGTTGCAGATTGTACTGGAGCAGGCATCTGATTTGACAAAAATCATTAAGTGCAGATGAGTCATCAGTATTTTTATCCATTCTCTCAAGCAATTATATACTTAGTTACAGTAATTCGAACCATGAAAACATTTTGTAGCTTATTAATTAGTTGGACTCTTTTAGGCTGGGGCTGTCTCATTATAAGCATTCGGTTGGACAAAAATCCTTAGTGCAGGATGAGTCATCAATATATGTATCCTATTTTTTTAGGTGAGGCAAACCAGCAAATTGTAAACGCTAAAATTACAAGCTAGTTACATTACTTAGTCACAGTAATTCGTAGTCATGAAAACATTTCGTGGCTTGCTAATTAATTGCAACATATTGAGCAGGCTGTCTCGTTCTAAAGCATTGGATTGGACAAAAATCTTAGTGCAGGATGAGTCATCAATATATTTAGATTTTTCAAGTGGTGAAAACCTGTAAATTGTAAATGCTAAAATTACAGGCAATTATATACTTAGTTACATAATTCGCAGCCATGAACACTTTTGTGGCTTGCTAATAGTTGCAGTCTCATTGGGGCAGGTCTCATTCTAAAGCATTCGGTTGGACAAAAATTCCTTAGTGCAGGATGAGTCATCAATATATTTAGCCTGTTTTTTTTTTCAGGTAACGCAAACCTGTTAATTGTAAACAATAAAATTACAGGCAATTATATACTCAGTTACAGTAATTCACAGCTATAAAAACATAGCTTGTTAATTAATTGGTCAAATTGGGGTGTGCTGTCTCATTCTAAAGCATTTGATTGAACAAAAATTCCACTGTGCAGGATGACTCATCAATATATTTAGCTTGTGTTTTCAAGTGGCGAAAACCTGTAAATTGTAAATGCTACAATTACAGGCAATTATATACTTAGTTAAAGTATGTTGCAGCCATGGAAACATTTTGTAGCTTGTTATTTGTTGCAGTCAAATTGGGGTGGAGCTATCTCATTCTAAAGCATTTGTTGGACAAAAATTCCATAGTGCAGGATGAGTCATCATATATGTATCCTGTTTTTCAGGTGAAGCAAACCAGCAAATTGTAAACGCTAAAATTACAAGCTAGTTACATTACTACTAGTTACAGTAATTTGCAGCTATGAAAACATTTTGTGGCTTGCTAATTAGTTGCAGACATATTGAAGCAGTACTCTCTTATTCTAAAGCATTCGATTGGACAAAAATTCCTTAGTGCAGATGACTCATCATATATTTAGTAGCCTGTTTTTTCAAGTGGCGAAAACCTGTAAATTGTAAGCGCTAAAATTGCAAGCAATTAACAAACTGAAGTCACACCTGGACAGTGTAGTCGCCTACAGTCGTGGCTCTTCTGAAGCGGAGGCCGTGTCGACTGGCAACCAGAAAGAGCTCCGCCAGACGCTGCTCCATTAGACTAGCAAAGCTCTGATAACTCCCCTCAAGAGAAGAGCTGTCAACGTCTTGAATTACTGGAGAGAGAGAAAAAGTGAAAGACAAATTTGGGATGAAACAAGGTGACAAAGTGAACTTTCATACAAAAACTGCAATTACTATAGAATTGACCTTGGTAAAAAGGATCCATTTTTCTGACAGTGATATAAAGCGGAGAAAGAGGAGGAGAAAAGCTAGCTAAGGCAACAGAGAGAACATTAAGTGCAAGAACTTCAAGCTAGAAATAGCTTTTTCACACTCAATATTCTGATCCAATGTGAACTCTCTAAATCAGTTGATGGGGAAGCTAAATAATACATCAATATGCTTTTTTTTCTGAAGAAAGAAGGCTCTGCATATTTTTAAAAGACTTTAAGAAGTGAGAAAAAAAATATCAGCTCAGCTTAATCACATAACACATGCTGGCAAATGGCTGTCTGGGTGCTGGTTAGCCACTGAACTGTTAAGGTAATTACCTGTGATTACCCAGTAATCTCGAGTTGCTACTGAAGTGTTAAGGTTGTGGTATTCTAGAGCTGTAAAAGAGCGGGAAAGACATATTTATGTTATTAAATGACAATTTTAAAAGTGAAATGCATGTAAAATAAAATAAAAAAATATACATTCTGTTATCATTTCATACTTTAATATTATGTTATTAGTTTTATACACAAACAAGGTGATGCATTACAAAAAAGTAATGGTTATGTAATATTTTAACATTCTAAAATTATTTTACATACTAATATAAACAGTACATATATGGAATTTAGTTTGTGCCATCATACATATCCTTGTGAAATTTATATATATATATATATATATATATATATATATATATATATATATATATATATATATATATATTTTGCTTGACAATAATATGTACTTTTAACTATCAATAATATCACATTATGTAATATTAAATAATGAGATACTATTATTTATAAAAATTACATAAGTTATTATCAATTAAATATAAATATATTAATTATTATTTGAAATATATTGTTACGTGTTATGAAACATTTTACATTAACATTATATAAAAAACATATATTACTTTTTTTACTATTTTTAATATTACTTAACATATTATTTTTTTTTTATAATTGTTTTTTATAGAAAGAAAAAACAAGGTGAATTATTACATACAAAGATTTGACAAGACTTTTTTTTTTTTTTTTTTTTCTTTTTTTTTTTGTTTTGTTACCTTCCCCCCCCCAATGAACAACCTCCCTCCCCTACAAAAAAAAAAAAACAAAAAAAAAAATAAATAAATAAAAATAAATAATAATATAATAACCCCCCAAAAAATAAAAATGTAATTAATTAAATCAATACTAAATTAAATTAAATATTTACATAGTCACAGAGTTCTGATAGTACAGTGAGGAAGTATTCAACAGTGATGTTTGCCCATTGAGTTTGATTGCATTATGCCTTTAAGCGTAGACCTATCAATTTCCCTATTAGTTTTAGTTTGGGGGAAGTGTTAAGCCTTTTTCAAAGTATGAGATCATTGGATTCCATATTGTATAAAAACGTTTAGTGGATCCTCTAAGAGAGTATTTAATTTTCTCCAATCTCTATCAAACAGCATCATATCACTAAACCAAAGTGAAACTAAAGGTGGTTTACTTAATTTCCATTCAAGCAATATTCTTCTCCGAGCCATAAGACACGCGAAGGCAAAAGCGTCTTGATAATTATTGGACATGACTGTACCTTGTTCAAGTACTCCAAAAATAGCCATTTCAAAGCTAGGCCTAATGTCTTTATTATATGCTTCAGACAGAATTTTAAATATAGTTGTCCAATAATCAAACAGTCTAGGGCATGCCCAAAACATATGAGCCAAATCTGCTTTAGCAGAATGGCATCGCTCACATGTGTCGCTTACATTTGTGTATATCCTGGAAAGTCTAGCCTTACTGTAGTAAAGTCTGTGAAGGACCTTGAATTGAATCAAGCTTAAGCGAGTACAGGAGGTTGTTCCATTTACTCTCAATAAAGCATCATTCCAGGTTTCCTCTGAAATATCCACTCCCAAATCCTTTGACCATTCTGCATGGATTTTGTCTAGATTAATATTTTTTATTGACATTAAAGTGTTATATATATTAGAAATTACTCCCTTCAAATGTAAGGGAATATTTAATACTGCATCTAATCCTGTATTAGGAGGGATAGAGGGATATGTGGGACAATAATTTTGAATTAGATGTCGAATTTGAAAATATCTAAACAGATGTGATCTAGGCAGTGTGTATTTTGATGAGAGAGTTGTGAATGGAGCAAAAACATCATCAATAAAAAGGTCACTAAATTTAACAAGGCCTACCTGTTGCCATTGACTAAAGACTGAGTCTAATTGACCAGGGAGAAATAAGTGATTCTTGCATATAGGGCTAGTTATGGAGATGTCTTTAAAATCAAAAGATCTTCTAAATTGGAACCAAATCTTGAGGGTATTTACTACAACTGGGCATATACAGTGTAATACAAAGGGGCATTTTGGATAAAGCCAAAGCAGGTAGGGATGAAGAAGTACAAGAGTTCGATTCTGAAATACACCAAACATCCTTATGGTTTTGAAGCCAATAAAGTATTTTTGAGATATTTGCAGCCCAATAATAATACCTGAAATTAGGAAGTGCTAATCCACCTTGAGTTTTAGGTCTTTGGAGAAATTCCTTTCGAATTCTAGGTGTTTTTCCACCCCATATAAATGATGAGATCAGTTTGTCTAAATTCTGAAAGAATGATTTAGATAGAAAGATTGGGATACATTGGAACAGGTATAAAAATCTTGGTAAAATGTTCATTTTTACACAATTAATTCTTCCTGCAAGGGAAAGAAACAGCAAGTTCCATTTTTTGAGCTCTAGCTTTAATTTTTCAATTAAAGGAGTAAAGTTCTCTTTGTAGAGGTTAGGGAATCCTTGTGTAATATTTATCCCTAAATACTTCAAACCTGATACAGACAGTTTGAATGGTACATCCTTTTTTGAGATCTGGAGGCCCTTATTGTTTATAGGAAAACAAACACTTTTTGAAAAATTTAACTTATAACCTGAGAACTTTCCAAATTGATTTAATATCTCAACTACCTGTGGAATACTTTTAATCGGATCAGAAATGTATAGCAGCATATCATCAGCATATAGGGATACTCTGTTTTCTATGCCCCTACTGTTGATGCCTGTAAAATGCTGTGAGCATCTTAACGCTATGGATAGGGGCTCAATGGCTAAAGTAAAAAGTAAAGGGCTAAGAGGGCATCCTTGCCTTGTGCCCCTCGATAGGGGAAATGGTTTTGAACGAATTCTGTTTGTAATTACTGATGCCTTAGGGGAAAAATATAATAATTTAATCAATGAGAGAAACTGTGTGCCAAAACCAAATCTTTCCAAGGCAGAGAATAAATATTTCCACTCCACCCTGTCGAACGCTTTTTCAGCGTCTAATGAAATGACTACGTGAGGGACAGAGTCTTGGGAAAGCTTAGATGAGTGGATTACCCCTAGCAATCTCCGGATATTACTAAAAGAGTGTCGGCCTCTGACAAAACCTGTTTGGTCTTTTGAAATCAAATTTTCTATTATTTTGTCTAATCGTAATGCAAGGATTTTTGCCAGAATTTTTATATCGGAGTTCAGGAGAGAAATTGGCCTGTAAGAATTACATTTTACAGGATCTTTATCAGGTTTTAACAAAAGAATAATGTTTGCTTCATTTAAGGTTTGTGGTAAGCTACCTTTTTCCAAAGAATCCATAAACATATCAAGAAGAATAGGGGCTAGTTTATCTGCAAATTTTTTATAAAAATCTATCGGGTAGCCATCAGGGCCAGGAGTTTTTTTATTTTGCATTAATGAGATTGCATTTAAAATTTCTTCTTTTTGTATGTGCTCATCTAAACAGGTTTTCTGTTCAGGATTAAGGGTGGGTATATCTAAATTGTCTAAAAATTCAAACATTACAGAATCAGATTCAGGGCTTTCAGAAGTATACAAGTCGTAAAAATAGTTCTTAAAAATATTATTAATTTCAATAGGATTGACCATTAAATTATTGTTACTATTACTAATTTGGGGTATAATTTGAGAGGCGGATTTAGATTTCAATTGGTGGGCTAAAAGTCGCCCTGCTTTATCACCATGTTCATATATATATCCTTTGGACCGTAATAAACACCATTCTGTTTTATTTGTTGATAACAGATTGTACTGTACTTGAAGGTTCAACCTTTCCTTATAAAGTTCAGGTGAGGGAGAAATGGAATATTGGCAATCTAATCTTCTAATGGAATCAATTAAATCATCTAGTTTTTGTTTGCCTTTTTTATTGAGAGTGGAAGTATATGAAATTATTTCTCCCCTAATAACTACTTTAAGTGTCTCCCACAGTGTAGATGCTGATATGGATTCTGATTTGTTGTGCATTAGGAAATTATCTATAGCTGTATTTATGAATGTACAGAATGCCGGATCTGATAATAAGGATGTATTTAGCCTCCACTGAGGTCTTTCATTATACCTCAAATTGCAAATAAGATCTAATTGCACAGGAGCGTGGTCCGATTCAACAATAGGTAAATAATCAATTTGTTCAACAGAAGGAAGGAGAGATTTATCTATAAAAAAATAATCAATTCTTGAATAGGAGTGGTGAACTTGTGAAAAATAGGAATATACTTTGCTTTGTGGAAACAGAAATCGCCAAGGATCAACAGCTCCCACTTGGTCCATGAATGTATATAAGGCTTGGGCCATCTTAGAATTGGATAAAGACTTTGGATTAGAGCGGTCGAGGGATGGATCCATAACGCAATTTATATCACCACCAAAAATTAAGAGATGGGAGTTAAGATCTGGCAGCAGAGAAACAAGCTTATTAATAAAACTCACATCATCCGAGTTAGGGGCATATATGTTAACTAATAAAACAGGGGAATTGTATAAACTCCCAGAGACAATAATATATCTTCCTTGAGGATCTGCGATTACATTAGAGGGTGTAAATTGGATGTTTTTGTGTATTAGAATGGCTGTGCCCCTTGCTTTAGAATTAAAGTCAGAGTGAAAGATTTGGCCCACCCATGGTTTCTTAAGCCTGAGATGATCACTATTGCATAAGTGGGTTTCTTGTAAATATATTATTTCAGATTTTAATTTTTTTAAATATGCAAAAATTTTCCCTCTTTTGGTTGGGCCATTTAAGCCTTTAACGTTCCAGCTAACAAATCTAACTTTTGAACCCCCAGGAAAATTAGTCAAATCGGTCTTGTTAGACATGGACAAATCTAGATTTAAACAGGTATTCGCAAAACAAATGCAATCAACAACATGCGTGTTTCCTCACTGTTAAGTACTTCTGTAAATATAACATAAAACAAAATGTTACTATCAGTTCCTTGGTAAGCATAACAAAGAAACAATTTTCCCAACATATTCCCAATGCTTGTTTCCCCAACTGAAACAAGCCGCAAACCCCTATTTAACTTGCGTGTCTCCCGATTATTCAGTCTTTTCTACTCAATCTTCTTGAGGAATCCCAAACCACTATATATTCACGTGGTACAGCATAGCGTCATTACTGCGCATGGTATCGCGTAAAAGCAACAACCGAAAACAAACATTCCGTCTTATCGTAAAGTAGGGCTATTATATAAACTGTATACATGTATATATAAGGTAATTACGTCATTACCTCGATTACACTGACAATGTCAATTGCATATACCTACGCAGTCAAGAGTGTTAGAACCAATTCAAGTCTTTAGTCTTGTGCAAGAATGCGTTGCTTGTAAAAAGCCTCGGCAGCCTCAGGTGAATCAAAAGTGTGACTTTCCTCGCCGAGTTTCACCCGGAGACGAGCAGGATACAGAAGTTGGAACTTTATTCCTTTCTGATATAGGGACTGTTTGATTTCTTTGAAACCGGCGCGTTTCTTCGCTAAGGCTGCGCTCATATCCGGGTATAATCGCAATGACACTCCGTTAAATTTAACATCATGTCGTCTGGCCCAGTTAAGTGCCTTTTCCCTTTCTTTCTTGGAAACGGTGAAAGCAAACAATGAATGGTCTCGGAGATTGCCCTGGTCCAGGCTTTGGGCGAAGCGCACGGTGCGCGCGCTCAAGTTCAGGAGGGCTGTCAAACACGCTGTCCATGGTACCTTTAAGCAGCCCAGAAACGAAACCGACGGGGTCTTTTCCATCCTCGCTGCCTTCCGGAATGTTAATAATACGCAGGTTAGACCTTCTTGATCTGTTCTCAAGATCGTCAATTTGGACAAGAAGAGATGAATTTTGTGCCTTCAAAGATTTAATCGTCGCCTCCGCGGCGACGAGTCTTTCGAAGTTTTCGCCGGCCAGTACTTCAGTAGACGAGAGTCGGTGTTGAAACGAGCTTACTGTCTCACGTAGCGTTTCGAGAGAGGCTTGCAGCGGTTTGACTGACTCTTGAATTAAGTTTGCCATGTCCTCCTTTAAATTGGCCCGCTGTTTTGCCAATTCGCAGACTAGTTGACTCATTGACAAGTTGTCCGTGTTAGCTGATTCAGGTGTATCTTTGCTGCTAGCGGTATCGTTCGCCGCCATAACGGCTAGCTTTCCGGCTAGGGTAGCACCTGAACGCGTTGCTGGCGCAGTACCTTGCTTCTGTTTGGAGTTGCTCATTTCTCGTATTGCACTATATAGTTCTAACTTATTTCGTTAAGTAATAAGATTGAAAAAAAGACGCTTTTTAAGTTTAAAGGTAGATCGGTTGGGAGATCCTCGTTCTTGCTGCTCTCTCTTACATCGCCAACCGGAAGTCCCACTTAACATATTATTAGTAGTAGTAGTAGTAGTAGAAGTAGTAGTAGAAATAGTACTATTATTATTTTTAATATCACTATTATAATCATCATCATTTAATAAATATAAACAATATATATTTAAACATATACTATATAAAATACATATTTTTTAAATCCATGGCACAATGCATTTTAGAACACAGCATAAATGCCATGCACTAAAATGATAGTTTCATTATATAATATAATATAATTTCATTATAATATTCATTCATTCATTTTTCTTCGACTTAGTCCCCAGGGGTTGCCACAGCGGAATGAACCACCAACTATCCAGCATATGTTTTACACAGCGGATATCATTCCAGCTGCAACCCAGTACTGGGAACATTCATACACACTCATTCACACACACACACACACACACTACGGCCAATTTAGTTAATCCAATTCACCTATATCGCATGTCTTATGTATCGCATGTAATTTATTATATTATATTATATTATATTATATTATATTATATTATATTATATTATTCATTCATTCATTCATTTTTTTTTCGGCTTAGTCCCTTTATTAATCTGGGGTCGCCACAGCCGAATGAACCGCCAATTTATTCAGCACATGTTCTACGCAGCGGATGCCCTTCCAGCTGCAACCCATCCCTGGGAAACATCCATACACACTCATTCACACTCATACACTACGACAATTTAGCCTACCTAATTCACCTGTATCGCATGTCTTTGGACTGTGGGGGAAACCAAAGCACCCGGAGGAAACCCACGCGAACGCAGGTAGAACATGCAAACTCCACACAGAAAACGCCAACTGACCCAGCCGATGCTCGAACCAGCGACCTTCTTGCTGTGAGGCGACAGCGCAACCTACTGCGCCACTGCATCGCCCTATATTATATTATATTATTCATTCATTCATTCATTTTCTTGTCGGCTTTGTCCATTGCGGGGTCGCCACAGCGGAATGAACCGCCAACTTATCCAGCACGATTTTACGCAGCGGATGCCCTTCCAGCCGCAAACCCATCTCTGGAACTTCCACACACACACATTCACACTCTCATACACTATGGACAATTTAGCTTCTTACCCAATTCACCTGTACTGCATGTCTTTGGACTGTGGGGAAACCGGAGCACCCGGAGGAAACCCACGCAACCCAGGGAGAACATGCAAACTCCACACAGAAACGCCAACTGACCCAGCCCAGCCGAGGTTCGAACCTGCGACCCAGCGACGTTCTTGCTGTGAGGCAAAGCACTACCCACTGCGCCACTGGGTTGCCTATATTATATTATTTATATTTATTATATTAATATTTATATTATATTATATTATATTATATTATATTATATTATATTGTATTGTGAATTTATGATCATATTATCTTATTATATCCACCCTGTGGAACTTAAAGGTATGTTAGCAATCAAGCTCAGATAACTAATATCAAATTTCAGCAAATATAATAGGTTTTGGCCTTAAAATATAAACACTTCTTGGCTTATTGGTATCAAAACCTCCATAATATGTGCATCCAAAGTGAGCATTAAATCATTAAAAGCACTGTATACTTAAAAAAAAAAAAGAGAGATAAAACATGAAAAACTTTACATTCAAACAAAAAAAAAAACTAAAATTTGAATGCATGTGAACAAATAAACCCTGCTGCTTTAAGTAAATGTAACATCAAACTAAAAGCAAAGTCAGAACTTACGCTCAGCGATGATCAGAGGAGGGAAGAAGAGAAAGTAGCCCACCAATTCGGCAGTGAGCTGGTTAAGAAGACCGCTGGACACGGTACCGTTCAATGGAGAGCTGCTGTTCCACACCACATCACCAGCGTGACTGCCAGCGAATTCCCTGTTTGATACGTGTTCAGAATCTGTCCGGAAAAACAAAGCAACAATAAATCCAAATCCAACAAACAACTCCACAGAGGAACGCGTTATCAGACCTCTGAAGACGAGTCATTTATCAAACTTGTTTTCAAGTTCAATCGAAAAAAACTACCTCAACAGAAAGAGTCCCGTAGGAGTCTTCTACTTTCTCCTGCGCCTCAGCAAAAACATTTCCAACCGTTGCTCCATCATTTGGATGAATCCGCAGGACTTGATGTTATCTGCTGGCCCGACGAACCTAAGAACTATATGTAATAACCAAAAAATAAGATGCTCAGTTGTAGGGCTGGAAAATATATCGCTCAGCATCAATATCGCAATGTGATCACTTGCAATAGTCACATGGCGAGTATACACAATGTTGAGTCTGGATTATAATTGAACATTTTGCAAGTGCTTTTTGAGGCCTGTGACTGTGTGAGGGTTTTAAATGGGATATTGTACCATTTTTTATTTAATAACAGTTCATTTGATTGAATTGTTTATACACCGAAGACTGCAGTAATATTTTACATTAGATTTTTTAATGACTGTATAGACGAATTACCATGTTTGTAAACATTCAGGATGCGCACGCAGAGAGGTGGCAGAAAAAAACCGGAGCGCTAGCATTCACAGTGAGGGAATGACATCCGATGTAGTACAGAGTTTGTTGTTGTCTTAGAAATACGTTATATAAGTGAGCGGCGTTTAGCTGACAGGTCCATTTGCAATAGCACCCTCCCAATGGATACTGGATAAGACAAAATGACCAAGCATCCAGCCCCAAATATACAATCTTATTGAAGCTCCAAGAGATTTTACAAGAGAGAAGTTAAAGGCCTACAAGTCTTTGAATGCAAACAATTGTCTTCTGTGTGGTCATGTGCAAGAAATAATGTTCCATGATTACCAGATTCAAAACTTTGTAGTGCTAAAAACTGATGTTCTGCTGAACCAAAGACAAGGAAAGAAGACGAAAGCTATACTGCACAACTTACACATAGAGGTAAAGTTGGTTTTATATTCGCACATTCAGACTTTTCTCCTTAATAATATCATTTCATAAAAGTATTATTTGCAACTCTAAATAATGAAATCATATTAGCAGCCAATGTCAAAGTACAACATTGTTTACAGTCAAAAACAGTGTTCATGTTGTTTCAAGTCCACTTGCAGGTTATTTCAGACGCGAATATTCAAGTTGTCACGGTTTATGGGTTTGTGTGTTCTTTCTGTATGTTATGTGTCATGCCTTATGTGTTGTCGTGTGCGAGGGTGTGTGTTTGTTTACCTTTGTGTTGACGGCATGCTATCGAATCAGCTGACCTTATCAGCTGACTATTATCCTCAAGCTGATCTCTATTTCACTGGCTATATATTTCAGCCTGTGGTACTGCTGGTTATCAGTCCGTTGTTTGTTCTTGTTCCTGTCTGTTGTTCTTAGGATTCTTCGCAGTCTGTGCGTTCGGTTGATGTCTTCGTTGGAGCCTGTGGGCTCTCTTTTGTTTTGAACATTTCTTTGTTTCCGGAACATCCAGCTGTATCCTTTGATACTTATTTTTCTATTTTTCATTAAATACTTGCAATTGGATCCTCTCTGTCTAGTGTCGTGACAAAAGTGCCGTGGTAAACAATACAGGGAATGTGTCACAAGTTGTCACTAAATGAATGTGTGAATATAAAACCAAATTTACCCAGTTCACATACCCTGCCGTACAGGTGTAGTTCGCTGTCAGAATGCAGTATAGCTTCGTCTTCTTTCCTTGTCTTTGGTTCAGCAGAACCTCAGTTTTTAGCACTACAAAGTTTTGAATCTGGTAATCATGGAACATTATTTCTTGCACATGACCACACAGAACACAATTGTTGGCATCCAAAGACTTGTTTTAACTTTCTCTTGTAAAATCCCTTGGAGCTTCAATGAATTGTATATTTGGGGCTGGATGCTTGGTCATTTCGTCTTATCCAATATCCATTGGGAGGGTGCTATCGCACATGGACCTGTCAGCTGAACGCCGCTCACTTTAACGTTAATTTGCTGAATAACTGTGCTTATCACTGGGTGACAAGCTGTTATAAAATGCTGAAAGCATTATGTAAATATATATACTGTATAATATGTAATCAATATAACTTATTTCTAAGACAAAACAAAAACTCTGTACCGCATCAGATGTCATTTCCTCAATGTAAATGCTAGCGCTCCAGGTTTTTCTGCCACCTTGCTAAGTGAATGTTTACAAACATGGTACTTTGTCTATAAGTTTTTTCCAAATAGTTATTCAACTCATCTAGTGAAATTATTTTCATTTCGCAATATATATCGCAAAATAAAAAAAAATACCGCAATGTTAGATTTTTTCCAATGTCATGCAGCCCTACTCAGTTGTTTAGTTCCCAAGTATCAAAATGCTATTTCATCCCCTTTGTTTGGCATTTTCTCAAACAATGAATGCTTGTTTAATTTCCATATTTTAATCCTTAAATATATGAATATGCTACACATTTAGGCATGTAATGCAAATATTTTTTAATTGTGTGATATATTGTCATTGATTTTATTGCGACAAGTCATATTATTGTCATTTTAAGACCATTTTATGCCAGTGATTGTATAATGATAATGCAAAAAACACTTTCAAGGCCCAAAAACTTGACATTCTTATGGGTTCACACAGACATGAAGCACTGCGCCACTTGCTCTTGATTACTCACAGGATGTTTTCTATGAATTTTCTGCTCAAGTTTTTTTTTTCCGCTCGCGTCAAACGCATTCTATGTGTTTACACTGACCTTGTGTGTAATCTACTTAGCCTGAATACTATATTCATATTTGGAGTGAAGACTGTATCATAAATCCACATATCATATCCATATTCTCAAAACTATATTTCAAAGTCAGTATTTGAATCATTTAAGGCCTATTCACCAGATCAATTTTCAAGTTACAGAGACATTTATAAGTATTTTTGAAATGATGAGTGAAACATCACATTAACAAACATAATGTATCAGACTGATTCAGATATCTCAACCTCAACCTCGAGGACAAAAGGTGTTCGGCAATTATTGAGTGATCAGTTCTTGTGTAAAATATATTATAAATATCTGATCCTATACACTGTTTTACAACAACAACAAAAAACTTTTGAAAATTCCTTTTATAATTTGTTTCATTATATTGTCAAAAATCATTAGATTGTGGGATACTAATAATAATAATTCATTTAATAATAATAATCAGTTTTTTTTTTCTATTTGGAAACAATAACTCCATTCATGGCATTGACTGATCTTTCATACTTTGCCGACCTATATTCACAAACAGCTAGATGAAAGGGAATATCAAAGAAAGAAAAAAAAAAGACTCATGGAAAAAGACAGATGGAAAAGAGTCTCACCTGTTTTGAGCTGCAAGTGGATGCCAAGGGTGGGTAGCCATGAGGCCACTGGATTGGGGATGGCCAATACCACAGGAACATACTCTCTGATATCAGTCAATATCTTGTCAAAGCCATAGGAAACTAAAGTGTCTATTACAACAGACGCCACCAGCACGGCCTTCCCTCTCATGACGAAGTAGCCCACAGTCACATTAGAAGGAGTGCAGATGTCTCTTTCCATCTAGAGAGAACACAGATGATATACAATGTTTTCCACCATTTTTATCACCTCTTTGGCTATTTTTTAGAATAGTCCCATCGATACATTTTTAGAAAGTACACTAATGTTATTTATTAAAAATAATAGTGAAGACATTTATTATCATCCATTCAATCATTTTCTTTTCGGCTTAGTCCTTTTATTAATCTGGGGTCGCCACAGCGGAATGGACCGCCAACTTATCCAGAACATGTTCTACGCAGCGGATGCCCTTCCAGCGGCAACCCATCTCTGGGAAACATTCACACACACTCATTCACACTCATACACTACAGACAATTTAACCTACCCAATTCACCTGTACCGCATGTCTTTGGACTGTGGAGGAAACCGAAGGACCGGAGGAAACCCACGCAAACGCAGGGAGAACATGCAAACTCCACACAGAAATGCCAACTGACCCAGCTGAGGCTCGAACCAGCGACCTTCTTGCTGTGAGGCGACAGCACTACCTACTGCGCCACTGCGTAGCCAGACATTTATTATGTTACCAAAAATATATAATGAAACTTTCTATTCATCTTTTTTTAAATACACCATGAAGACTATAGGAATAAATGTGAGTTCAGCAGTGAATCACAGGAATAAATTAAAATAAATTCCAGATTTTTACAATATAAAAAGTGATTTAAATGATAAAATTCACAATATTAATTCAGAGTGAATCTTCATTCAAAATACTAACATAAGTCTTTAATTATTATAAAATTAATACTATTATTAACCCACAAATTTAATTAATAAATTCATTATTACATTTAAAGATATGAAAGTCAAAAGATAAAAATGTTAATTACAAACGTTTTTTTAACTATTTGAATGAAAATACTATATACTTTGTTATGTTATTTAATAGCCAATAAAGCTACAATTTTGACAAATATTATTCAATTATATATATTTAGGATGCATATAATTCTAGCTATATAATTAGCTTTACGCTTAAACTCACAGACGGGCTGGTCTGAGTATTTCAGAAACTGCTAATCTACTGGGATTTTGCACAACCACTCTAGGGTTTGCAGAGAATGCCTAGTAGAGGTCAGAGGAGAATGGCCAGACTGGTTCAAGCTGATAGAAAGGCAACAGTAACTCAAATAACCACTGGAGGTATGCAGAAGAGCATCTCTAAATGCACAAACATCGAACCTTGAGGCAGATGGGCTACAGCAGCAGAAGACCACACCGGGTGCCACTCCTGTCAGCTAAGAACAGGAAACTGAGGCTACAATTTGCACAGGCTCACGAAAATTGGATGATAGAAGATTGGAAAAACGTTGCCTGGTCTGATGAGTCTCGATTTCTGCTGCAACATTCGGATGGTAGGGTCAGAATTTGGTGTCAACAACATGAAAGCATGTATCAACGGTTCAGGCTGGTGGTGTGGTGTAATGGTGTGGGGGATATTTTCTTGGCACACTTTGGGCCCATTAGTACCAAGTGAGCATCTTGTCAATGCCACAGCCACCTCAGTAGACTACCCTTTATGACCACAGTGTCCCCATCTTCTGATGGCTACTTCCAGCAGGATAATGCGCCATGTCATAAAGCACGAATCATCTCAGACTGGTTTCTTGAACATGACAATGAGTTCACTGTACTCAATGGCCTCCATAGTCACCAGAGCTCAATCCAATTGAGCACCTTGGGATGTGGTGGAATGGGAGATTCGCATCATGGATGTGCAGCCAACAAATCTGCAGCAACTGTGTGATGCTATCATGTCAATATGGACCAAAATTCCAATATCTTGTTAAATGTATGCCACGAAGGATTAAGGCAGTTCTGAAGGCAAAAGGGGGTCCAATCCAGTACTACTAAGGTGTACCTAATAAAGTGGCCGGTGAGAGTATATATATATATATATATATATATATATATATATATATATATTATATATATATATATATATATACACATACATATTCGACCATGATGCAAGGATAATGGCGCACAAATAAAACAAACTAGTGAATGTGTGAAATATGCAAACATTGTCAATATTTTATGAGTTGTTAGCTGATTGCATTTGCTTTCTGAATTTATATTAAGCTGCTATACTCACACAACTGCTCATACTGGCTTTGTTTATTGTTAAGCGCTTGAGGCAAATGCTAATACAAATCCCGCATGAATAAATTTCATCATTTTGCACCAAGCTGAGTGACCATTTCTCTATTTGACTCTGACAGAACTACACAAACGCGCTGTATTTCTGTATCTTTGTGATTGTGTCATCTCCTGCTGATCACCTCCAGGGTTTGTAATGATACAGAACCTCTGATCTGATGGACAGACGAAGAGGAGGAGAAAAGGAGAGAAACATCACACGGACGAATATAGAGAGAAGATCTTCAAGAGAACAGATTGAGTCACGCATTACAGAGCATAATAGGCCAGACGGCTGCTCTTCAAATGCTAATAACAACCTTCTCAGTGGTCATTCACAATTAAAGGGACGCACTCCCAAAAAGTCACTCATCAATTACTCACCATCATGTCATTCTTGTTTTACAACCTAAATGCTCTGATCTATGAGGCATTGTATTGTTAGCTTGTCAGTAAATGTCCACTTTTATGACTGGCTACCCATACCTAGCCAGCATCTTGATGTCAAAATGACATCACAAACATGTCAATAATGCGAACGATTTGATGTTATTGACTACCTTGACGTCAAAATGATATCAAATTAACATCTAAGATTGGTGTCAATCTTACATTGGTGTCAAAGACACTCAAAATTCATTACAGGACAGTCCGGTAATCAATTTTGAGTGTCTTTGACACCAATGTAAGATGTCAATATGATGTCGCCTCAACATCAAGGTAGTTTACAATTGTTAGGGATATGGAATCCAATGTGAATATGTCATTGAAGCTCTACATAGTACAAACTTTTCCTATATATATTACTTTTTGTGTTGCTATATTGGTGGTCAATTAAAAGATTTTGACATCAAATAAAATTGCATTTAATTTTTTTAGCTTGCTTTTAACTGTATAACTTTGGTCAAATGTTTTGGGTATCCTTTCACAAGCTTCTCACAATAGTTTGAAAGAAATTTTAGCCCAGTCCTCCTGACAGAATTGGTGTAACTGAGTCAGATTTGTAGGCTATCTTGCTCGCACAAGCTTTTCAACTCTGCCCACAAATTTTCTATAGGATTGAGGCGGGCCTTTGTGATGGCCACTCCAAAACATTCACTCTGTTGTCCTTAAGCACATTTTAAACTAATTTGGGCAGTATGCTTAGGGTCATGGTCTGTTTGGAAGACCCATTTGTGGTTTTAATTTCCTGGCTGATGTCTTGAGATGTTGCTTCAGTATTTCTACATAATGTTTCTTTCTTTATGATGCCATCTATGCTGTGAAGTGGACCAGTCCTTCCTTCAGCAAAACAGCCCAAAACATGATGCTGCAGGAGGATGGTGTTCCAAGACTTGTAAGCTTTCCCCTTTGTCCTCCAAATGTAACACTGGTCATTATGGCCAAACAGTTTCAATCTTAGTTCCATCAGACCACAGGACATGTCTCCAAAAATTATTCTTTTTCTCAGTGTAATTTTGCAAATTGTAATCTGGCTTTTTGTTGATTCTGGCTTTTTTGTTGATTTTCCCATGTTGTCACACAAGGAAGCAGTGTGTTTGAGGTTTTCTTAAATACTATTCTACAGTTGTGTGTGTGTACTATTCTACAGTTATGTGTCTTCATACAGTGTATGTAAACTTCTGGTTTCAACTGTATTTAAAATGAGCTGAAACAACACAAAGTTTTTTTGTGACAATGGTTTTATGTTCAACCCACTTAAATTTGCAAAAAAAATTATAAGTTAAACCTAATGTCTTCATGTTGTCCTAACACAAATCGATTGTGTGGAACTCAATGATGATTTTTTACAGTGTTCAAAAAAGATTATTTGCATACTCTCCATTACAACAGTTGCTTGTTTACAAAACAATATGTTGTCAAATACAGTTAATGTCCAAGTAAGAGATAAATTAAAATATGTTTGTGAGTTTGTCGCCCAACAGAAAAATGTGGCAAGTAACTAAAATAATGATCCCAATTTATATTAAGTGGCCTTAACTACTATGTACTTGCATCAAAATATAATACAATATACTTACTGTGTTCATAAGGTATTGCAGAACACTTCACAGGTTTGTTAGGTTTAAGGGTAGGTTAAGGTGTGAGTCAGACCCCCTAGTTTTTCGCGATTCAGCGAGTGCTAAATCCAACGCAAAATCAACAAAAGTTTTTTGCGATCCTGCAAAATTCTAAATTTCAACGCAAAATATCGCAAAAAAAATTAAAATTTAAATAATCTCATAAAACATCTAATTCCAAACCATATATCAAGTTAGATTTATTTCAGTTTGTAATGATTGTTTTATATGAGGGCGACGTGGTGGCGCAGTAGGTAGTGCTGTCACCTCACAGCAAGAAGGTCGCTGGTTCGAGCCTCAGCTGGGTCAGTTGGCATTTCTGTGTGGAGTTTGCATGTTCTCCCTGCGTTCGCATGGGTTTTCTCGTTTATTTGTAGATTCCTGTCCGCTGCTTGCCTCTGCCCTACTGCCTGCCTATTCACTGCGATTCTGGATTGCCTGTATAACATCTGTTTGCCCCTGAGTTGACCATTGCTTACCTGACCATTCTAATAAACCTGCATTGGATCCGCATCCCTGTTGTCAGCGTCACATCCCTGGTTACAATATACAGTATATATAGTTGGGGGTTTTTACCGCAAAATTGTCCACAAATTTCTGGGAATTACCACCACAAAATCAGTCATTTTTATCTCAAAAAACCACAAAAAAATTGTGAAAAACTAGGGGGTCTGGTGAGTGTAATTAAAAATGTAATTACATGCTATATTTAATTAATAATAAGCACAATGTACATGTATTTACACAATACGTACATTGTAACAAATGATTAATTTAAGTGTAAGAACATATTAAGGCCACTTAATAAAAGTGGAACCAAAATAGGTATCAAAAATCTTTGAAAAATAGTAGGACTCTCTGCTCTCAAATACTGGGGGCATGTCTCCTGATATCGCTGAAGCCACGCTAACTTATGGGAAAGTGGCCATCTCTTAATTGTCATATACCCGCCTCAACCTGAATGGAAGCTACTGATGCTACCTCTAGTAACAATAGCTTAATTAACTTAATTATATTTCTTATGTCATTACTCCTTTAAAACAAGCAGTAAAGTCATACAGGACTAAAATGAACAGAATGTCATTTTTTTGCATGTACTGTTCCTTTAAATCCTCTAGTTCAGTCAACTGCACTCCCCTGAAGCTCACTGTCTCTCTGCTGTAACCATGATATTGATTCTTTATTTGCAGCGTATGAGTTACCAGCGATGTGCTATTTATGGACTCGCCGTTCTGACGGACAGACGTGCGAATGCTCCTTAGGCTTCAAACCAAGTGTTTCATAAGACCGTTCTTTCTCTGTGCTGGAAAACAGGGAGATGTTCTCTACAGTCTCACTCAATGAACATACACAGGAAACACCTCCCACACAAAAACTCCCACCACACTGTCCTATGCTAAACTACAATTCCCAGGATGCATCAGTGATACGATCCCATAGGGCCGTGGTCAAAGCACTGTGCTTATCTTGTTGCAGCTGAAGATTCTACTGTATATTTTACTGTGTTTCCATGGCAACAAACTGTTCTGATTTGTCCGTTTCATTATTTATTTCGCATGTCTCGATTTGTGTTGTGCTTGCAGTGGAAGAGAGATAAAAGGGTTTGTGTAAGAATTTGGGGCTGGGCGATATGGCAAAAATGCAATCTCGATAATTATTTTCCATATTGAATGATAACGATATATATTTCGAATGCTTTCAGATTTAAAATAGTATCCAAACAATGACTGAAGCCACAAAAATTATAGGGTCCATTGAATATCATAACATATTTTCCGCCGATACATTTTTGGTGGCTGAAAATTTGGTACATCCCTAATATCCACATACTTTTAGATTCCCATTGTTGCACATTTCTACTGTGTAATTGGCTCTTAAGCCGCCTTTCCACTGCACACGACAAACGACAAGCGTCAACCGGAAGTCATTCATTTCCAATGGAGTGTAGTTTGGGAGCTGCGTGGAGCTCCGATCATCTCCGTATGTGGAAAATTCTGTTCCGATTTGAGCTGCGGATATGTTGAAATATTTAAACTCCTGCGACTAGACCAGTGGTGGGCAAACTTTTTAGACCCGAGGGCCACATCAAGTTTGCAAAACCAAGTGAAGGGCCACATGTCAAATCCTTCAAAAAATAACTTTTATTTATAGTGGCAATATGCATGGAATATGTAATATTGGACAGAATCATGTCACAGTAACACAAAACAGATTTTTTTTATAGTTATTATTGAGTCAAATTTACAAGTCAAATTAATTTGCACTGCTATTTATATTTACTTATTAATCATCATAAAACAATAAAATAATCCCTTATAAAATATAATAGTACTATCAATAATAATAATAATGTAATAATTTTTACAGTGGAGAATAGAAAAGATATTGTCTGATAGAAAAAATCTCATATTACAGTTTTTCTCAGTGGCTTTGGTGCATCCGAGAGTGTGTTCTAATTCTACTGGTTGCGGTAACTGTACCCCCGTGCAATACTGCCATTAAATGGCGTTCACTTGTATTGCATCATTAATTTACTAATTCTGAAACCAAAAACGTTACTCAGAGCAGCTTTTTAAAAACTCCCTCGCGGGCCGGATGAAAGTGTTTAGCGGGCCGCATATGGCCCACGGGCCGTAATGTGCCTACCTCTGGACTAGACTGTATGTGACCGGCTGACCAGATGTGATGTATTCCAGTGTTGTCCAAGCAGTTCGTGCACGCGAGATGAGAAATACTAGTTTTTCTTGTTATCAGAAAAAGTCTATATTTAAAAAAACCGTTCCTATTCATAATGTAATAAAAAATAAATAAAAAATATTATTTTTTAACCTTGTCTCCACATTCCATCCAAAATTTTTAGCTGTCTATGAGTTTCTAGTATTCATTCATTCAACCATAGTGAACGCACTGAGAATATAGGCTGTTGCTTTTGCACTCCTTTATTTCAGACACTGCGAGAACAGCTTCTCTCCCATGGTGCATGACAAAACTGAAAATTCTGTGCAATAGCCACAAGGGGGCGTATTTCGGCAGTCATGTCCAAATGTTGTGTGCAGTGGAAAGGCAGCTTTAGATCAATATAGAGTAAAAAAAGTCCAGACCTTATTATTGTTATTGACATCAACTTCATCGCGATACGATATAATATAGTTTATCAGCCCAGTCCTAGTAAGAAAACACAACCAAGAAAATTCAAATTGGACTCAACAATTAAGGTTATTATAGTTAACAAAAACGAATGAAAAAACGAAAACAATTTTTTTTTTAATTTTCGTTAACTGAAATAAAATAAAAACGAGAGTTTTTTTTTTTTTAAAAAACTAGAACTAACTGAAACAGTATTGTGTACATATATACAAAACTAACTGAAACTAAAATAACAGCAAAAAACGTCCTTCGTTTCGTCTTTAAAATGTATTTAATACATAATCTTACTGTAAGAATATTACTTTAAAATTATTTACTATCAATTATTACTTTAACACATTTGTTCCAATAATGGGTTTTATTTCTGAATGATCGTGATTGTAAATGAATCATTCTTTTAACTGGATCTAAGTGAACGGGTTGAACTAGTTCACCAAATCGTACTGAATCAATTGAAACGATTCATGTCTCCAGTAAGCACTCCTATCAACAAACTACTTACTTTTTAACATACCTAATACCAGCCTCTGACTCTAAATAAACCAATATATACTGTTATTCAGTTATTAGAACAGTACACTGAGATCAGATTTGAGAAGCGGTGATGATAATACTATGCGATAATAAGGCGTGATTCAGCAGATGGTGAACCGAACACAAACAGTACATTACAGCCTGCTGTGACTGAACTTGTGGCGCAGGTAAACCAAGGGCTTACATGAGAGGATCTGGCGAAACGTACGTTTATTTCATAAAAGAAAATTGTCATGGAATTTAAATAAGTGATTCATGCTTCAGTTGGTTCCAAAACTTAACAGTAAGAAATTTTTCAGATCATGGTGATGTTTTAACTGACTGAAATTATGATTGCTAGCTACATAATTTTGGTGTGTTGACTCCTAACATGGGAGGATTGTTTGTCACAAAAGATCTGGTTCGCGTTAAAGATCTGAACTTCCCATCGCTATTGTATATCTAACCTCAGAAGCAGCCTCGCACACATATTTCACTTAAGGCTGCTATCTTGTGTGCTGTTGTATTTGAGGATGGGTAGATGGTAGTGGTAGATGGTAGTGTTTCAGATTTACATCTTTCAAAAAATGTATGGTTGAGTTTTTATTATACAATATTTATTCTGATGATTTTGAATCTTACACATAACAAATATCCTTATTTAGGAAAAAAAACTAAAACTAATATTGAAACTAATAAAAGCTAAACTAAAACTAAGCAAATTCAAAATACAGAAACTAATAAAAACTAGTAAATCTACCTCTAAAACAAACTGAATTTGAAAACAAAAAGTCAAAACGAAATAAAAAATTAAAATAATAAAAAAAACTCTTATAACTTTGAATTAAACATGTAATGTATTGAGGTCATGTTGTATAATATATACACTTTTTATTATTCAGTACCGGCCACTTTATTAAATGCACTCATTCAACTGCTTGTTTGTACACATATCTAGTTAACCAATCAAATGGCTCAATGCTTTCAGGTATGAAAGATGGTCAAGATGCTCAAACCGAGCATAAGAATTGCAAAAGCACTAACCTGTATGCGGATGTTGCTGTCGTTGAATGCTTTTTGAAGAGCCTGCGTGAAACCTTTAGACAGGTTCTGTCTCATTCCAGGCTCAAGGCGATTTCGCCGCATCTGGATGGACAAAACTGGGGAGAAATGCAAAAAAAAATACTCATGATTTTAAAAGCGGCACAGATCCCTGGGGAGGCAGCCATGTCTGCAAACATGCCTGCTTACAGCGAACATATGTTGGTTTCACTGCAGTGCATATGCTGTCGTTGTTGAATGTTGGAGAGAAGGAGTAGGATTACTGCTTGATGGTATTTGCATAATAATGCCTTTTACAAGAGAAAGTAGATATGTGCAATAGTCAGTTTTGTCATTCGCCACTGCTGTAATGAGCTGAGCATTGTTTAAATGTCAAAAAGGCTTTGTTATTTTAATTGTGTTTGAGTTTGTTAACATGTTATTCATTGTTCCTTAGCTGTTAATTATTTTTCATATTAAAATTAAGATCTAATTGGAAACACTGTGCACATTGTGACTAAGTGCACTTACAATGCACATAAACAGACCAAATAAAATTTGGCTTATTATACAATGTCATTGTACTTGTATATTAATAAATGATACTATGGAATTTCATATAATAGTATTATAATTAAGCATATATTATAATTATATCACTATATTTAACTAATATATAACTCATTTATATTTAACTAATTTAAAGCACTAAGATTTTACTTGTATTATATAAATCTGTGCAAAAGTTTAATTTTAGGCAGAAAATCTGAACGTTTTCCTAATACAACTTCATTGAAAACCATTTTTGAAGAACATTAAATTGAAGTTGTTTATTATTTTTCTACAAATGTAAAATCATTAACAAATGCTCATCAAACCCCAAAAGTGTTCACATGCAAAGCAAAATTGAGGGAACTGGGGGAAAATGTAGATCTGCTGATTAGGCTGAATAATCAAATAAACTTCATTCCGATACAAAGTGCACTAGCAACAGGATCTACAGACTGTGGCATTTAACATCCTTATTAGCGTGCCCTGCTTCAGTGCTGGAGATGGTAATTTGAATCCCACTTAAATAGTGCGAGAGCCATTGAGGTGAAACTGGTGCCATGACCCGGATAAGAATGAGATTTAGACTGTGTTCTTTTCCATACTTGCTAATGCACCAAGAGGCACTGATTCAAATCTCACTTGAATCAGTCTGAGTAAAACTAAAGGGGTACATTGGTGATGTGACCTGGATGAGAAGGAGCTTTAACAGCATAGCAAATAGTAGCACTGTGAATAAATTTCACTCCCCTGACCTAAAAATGGTGTACAAGTTACTGATGCTAAAGACTGTGGTCTTTAGTGTATTTGCTAATGCACCAAGAGGCACGTATTCAAATCTCAGTCAGAGCAGTGTGAGTAAGACCAGAAGGGTGACATTGGTGCCAGTGACCCAGATGAGAATGAGTTTTAGCAGCATAGCAAGTAGTAGCTCGGCAAGTAAATTTCACTCACCCTGGCCTAAAAAAAAGGTGTACTAGTAACTGATGCTAGAGACTGTGGTCTTTAGCGTACTTGCTAATGCACCAAGAGGGACTGATTCGAATCTCACTCAGAACAATGTGAGTAAAAGTGGAGGGGTGACATTGGTGGGCGTGACCCAGATGAAATGAGCTTTAGTAGCATAGCAAGTAGTAGTTCTAGAAGTAAATCTCATTTCCCTGGTCTAAAAAATGGTGTACTAGTAACTAATGCTAGGGATTATGGTCTTTAGCGTACTTGCTAATGCACATAGAGGTACTGATTCGAATCTCACTCTGAGCAATGTGAGTAAAACTGGAGGGGTGACATTAGTGTCGTGACCCGGATAAGAATGAGCTTTAGTAGCGTAGCAAGTAGTAGCTCTGGAAGTAAATCTCATTCCCATGGTATAAAAAGGTGTACTAGTTACTGGTGCTAGAGACTGGGGTCTTTAGTATACTTGCTAATAAACAAAGAGGCATTGATTTGAATCTCACTAGGAGGGGTGTGAGTAAAACTGGAAGGGTGCCATTGGTGCCGTGACCCGGATGATAATGAGCTTTAGTAGCTTAGCAAGTAGTAGCTCTGCAAGTACATTTCACTCCCCTGACCTAAAAAAGGTGTATTGGTGCTAGAGACTGTGGTCTTTAGCATACTTGCCAATGCACCAAGAAGCACTGACTCGAGTCTCACTTGAAGCAGTGTGAGTAAAACTGGAGGGGTACCATTGGTGCCATGACCCGGATGAGAAGGCGCTTTAGCAGCATAGCAAATAGAAGCACTGTGAATAAATCTCGCTCCTCTGGTTTAAAAAAAGGTGTACTAGTTACTGATGCTAAAGACTGTGGTTTTTAGCGTACTTGCTATGCACAAAGAGGCACTGATTTGAATCTCATTCGGTGCAGTGTGAGTAAAACTGGAGGGGTGATGTTGGTGCCGTGACCCAGATGAGAATGGGCTTTAGTAGCATAGCAAGTACTAGCTCTGCGAGTAAATTTCACTCCCCTGGCCTAAAAAAGGTGTACTAGTAACTGGTGCTAGAGACTGTGGTCTTTAGTTTTCTTGCTAATGCACAAAGAGGCACTGATTCGAATCTTACTCGGAGCACAGCGAGTAAAATTGGAGGAGTAACATTGGTGCTTGCGACCTAGATGAGAAGGTGCTTTGGCAGCATAGTAAATAGTAGCACTGTGAATAAATCTCAATCCTCTGGTTTAAAAAAGGTGCACTGGTGACTAATGCTAGAGACTGTTGTCTCTTTAGCATACTTGTTAATGCACAAAGAGGCACTGATTTGAATCTCACTTGGAACAGTGTGAATAAAACTGGAGGGGTGACATTGGTGCAGTGACCCGGATGAGAATGAGCTTTAGTAGCTGGGCAAATAGTAGCTCTGCGAGTAAATCTCATTCACCTGGACTAAAAAAGGTGTACTAGTGACTGATGCTAGAGACTATGGTCTTTAGTATCCTTGCTAATGCACAAAGAGGCACTGATTTGATTCTCGGAGCACAGTGAGTAAAACTGGAGGAGTAACATTGGTGCCGTGACCTGGATGAGAATGAGCTATGATAGCATAGCAAGTAGTAGCTCTGTGAGTAAATCTCACAGCACTGGCCTAAAGAAGGTGTACTCGTAACTGGTGCTAGAGACTGTGGTCTTTAGCGTACTTGCTAATGCATAACCTGCCACTTAGAGTGGTGTGAGTATAAGTGAACGGTGCAGTGACCCGATGAGAGACGTTAGTAACCTAGCAAGTAGCTGTGTGAGTAAATCTTACTCTCCTGCCCTAGAAATGTGCACTAGCGACTCATGCTAGTAGTGTCCTTGTTAGAGTACCTATACAAGAAACGGCAGTTTAAATCGTGACTGAAGTAGTGTAAGCAGAAACAGAGGGGTTATATGAGTCCTTTAGTGAATTATCACTATAACAACACAAAGGCACGTTCAGATACCTGCTAACATAGTAAACAACAGCTCACCTGTTTTTACCCATAACCTTTCGGTCACATTACAGGCCAGAGTAGAACTGTCAGTTGGAGAGGTGCTCAGTTCAGTCATGGTACTTCCAGAGGTAGAAACAGTGGTGGTTTGAGGAGTCGTCGTCGTCGTCGTAGTTGCCAACGTGGTTGTGGGGGGTTTGGTAGTTGTTGGTGCTACTTTTGTGGTTGTGGTGGTAGTAGTTGTCGTAGTGGTGGTGGTGGTAGTCGTTGTTGGTGGTTCTGTCTCGGTTGTTGTGGTTTGGGTGGTTGTTGTAGTCGGCATGGTGGTTTCAACCTCTTTCACCATGACGACCGCAGTGGGTGGAGTCACAGTCATGGATGTCACAGTTAAGGGCGTGACAGTCGTGGTGGTCACTGTGGTGAGTTGGAGACTGTCGCTGGTCACAGTGTGAGAGTTGCTTTGTACTGTAGTAGCAGATGAACCATTTTCAGGTCTTTCAGGTGAGGTGGCGTTAGAAGCAGAAATGGAGGCTGAAGTAGTCACATTGTCTGTGAGGGTGGCTTCTGTCTCTGCCACAGTCGTGAAAGAGGAGCCCGGGGCAGTAGGTAGATCAGGGTTCCTGGGGAATTCACTGAGAGTCTCGTCTGAAAGCAGAGAAGGTTTTGCGTGAGGGAAGTGTAATTGAGGACACACATGATGCTCGCTGATGGTGAGGAATGACACATAGGACATGTGGGAGAGGACGGATGTAGCTTGGGGGATTATTCAGTGACAGGACTTGTTGAAGTGTGTAATTTTTTGCACCACTTGCATCATGAAATGGAATATAACAAGATTTTAGATTTTATTTTCTGAATCTGATTTTATTTTAGATTCAGTGTAAGGGGTGTGCTCTCTATGAGAGCATCATAATTTATGTTTGACAATGAACAAGATGAGTGTTATTGAGTATGTCAGACACTTTAGACAACACAAACATGAACACATCTTGATAGTCCAAAGCAGGGTTTCTGCAGATATCATAATGTCAAATTTAAGACTCTAATTTTTTAAGACCATTAAGTATTAAATTTAAGACCTATAACACAATATCAAAACACGCATACACATAAAGAGAAAATGCGGCCAAACGTACTTCTGGCTACATAATTTGGGATCTCCAGAAATGTGTATAGGGCTACGTTTTCAGAATGAGCCGATGTTGCTTGTATCACACAAGCAAGAGTGGGAATCACAAATGGGTTACTGATTTTATATAAAAGTTTATTAAACAAGAAGCTACATTTTTGTATGTTACAAGGTTATTGAGATTTTTTAGACACAATATTGCCTCTTTGTTATGTTTGCTAAGCCAGAGCAGAATATTTGTGCTTCTCAGAGCAATACCACAGTGTTTCCTTTCTGAATCAGGTTTTGGACAAAACATTTGAGTCAATGATTCAATGATCTATTCATGCAGAGAGTCACTTGCTTTTTTTCTAAATGAATCAACCATTTTGAATAAATCCTGAAAAAAATCTGTTTTAATCAATCTTACACGCCACTAATTCAATGTCAAATTTGAGTTGTGCAAAAACGTACACACTTCAGCTTTAAAGTCAACATGAAATCACTACACCTAAAACACTACAGTTCAAATGTCTGGGGTTAGTAAAATGTTTGTAATAAACTTTTTTAAGACCACAAATACAGCATTTTTTGTTTCAAAATGTAAAAATGTTTTCCATTATTACATAATTATGAAATGTAATTTATTCTAGTTTCAGAAGATCACATGATCCTTTAGAAATCATTCAAATAGGCTGATTTGATGCGCAAGAAACATTTATTATTATCATCAACTATGAAATATAAATATTGTGTTCATTCTTGGTAACACTTTATTAAGAATTGCATTATTTACAAACCAGTTATTCAAGAATAGTTGGTGGTTAGTTCATAAGGTGTAAGTAAATGATTAATAAACTATTCAAATTAACATTTATATATTATAATTATTCAGGTATATATTAATAGTTATTTTGTATGCTTTATTCACTCAACTTCATCCAGTTTTGTGACTGGAATCTTAAATCTTAGTAAAGTGCAATCTTATCTAAAAAGTAAAATGACTGTAAAGTTTAAACATTGCCGAATAACAGGAGTGTCAAAATATACATAAAATAGGATAAAACAACAACAATATAATAATTTAACGATATATTATGATACAACATTTCAATGTTATTTAGCGGTTTAAACTCTACAGTAATTTTATTTTTGTTAGATAAGATTGCAAAGATTTATTGTTCATTTGATACTGACCCTTTAATTGTCATTTAATAGGGATTTATAAAGCATAAATAGTCCTTACTTTAGATTAGGTCACAAAACTGCATGAAGTTAACTTAATACAGGCCTGTAGCTAGCCTGTTGAGAGGGGTGGTTCTTTTTTCTCAAAAAATGAACCTTTTTGCAGTTATTTGTCTCATTTTCAAATTTATCACATCATATATCTTTATGCTGTGTTCACACCAGACGCAAAACGCGCAGATAAATCGCGCTATTCGTGCGTAAATAGACGCGTGAACATTGAGTTTATTCGATTCATTTGTGCGTCAAACTCTTCTTCATTTGCGTGTCAAATTCACTGCAGAACAGACGCGGATCTGCGTGATGGGCAGGGCTTCTGTCTGCCTGGTGACTGTAGCTTCGTTGCTAAATGGCTAACATGGATTTTATTGAGAAAATAACTGTGTTTATGGGCTTTTATGAAGGCTGAAAAACAGCGTTGATACGTTTGGAGCAGTGTCTGAGTCCACTAGATACTTTCAGAGGTGCACCCAGCTCTGTGAGCTTATAAACTCCTCCAGAAACTTAACCTGGATGACGAAGGCTTTCAGCGGTGCTTCTGACTGAGCCAAGCCCAGTTTGATAAACTGTTGTCAGTGTCGGCTGGAGGATTTCCCCCGGGACACCAACAACAGGTGCTACGTCACAATCATGCCCCTACAAGAGCAAGCTCCTGATTGGTTAACGCGGTGTGAATGTCCGCAGAAGTTCCGATTTTTGAACTGGAGCGCAAAATGCTCAATTCGCGCCACACCATTCGCACATATCGCGGCATCCACGCAATTCGCGTCATTCGCGCGTATCGCGCTGCAGGATGCCTATTCGCGCATTTGCATTGACTTAACTCGTAAATCACTCACGCTTGACGCTTCTTCCGCGTCTGGTGTGAGCAATCTGTTAAAGTTTTAAATGTAAAATTGTAGCCTGTTGTCATTTATTAGGGAAATAAAAAAAACTTTTAGCCTTTTAGCCTCTTTTGTAAAAAAAAAAAGTACATTTGAAAATTTGTGGGTAACAACAAGAGCCAAATTAGTATTTAAATTAATAGTAATATGGGCCGCTTTTGGTGTTTTACAGGTTTTTATTGGTCCAATATTTAAAATAAAGATGACCACTTATGTCAGATTGTATGTTTTCTTGCAAAGCTGGATGTTGGACTGATAAAAAAATAATTGTTTGCATTAGCCAAAACTGATTAGCTAAAGTCACAACAGCCAATAGAAGATTCCAATTGATCTTAAATAATTTTTAATGGGTTCTATTCACAATTTATGATGGCATAGCAGTCAAAATAGGACAAATGAGCTCATGTATTGGACAAATTCTGGACCTTTGTCAGTGAGGGGTGGGTCTTTCAAACCCCCTGAACCCCCTGAACCCCCCCCCCCCCCCCCCCCCCTGGCTACGGGCCTGTAATAAAACATTCATTAACATACAAAGTAACTATTAATATATGCCTGAATAATACGATATATAAATGTTGATTTGAATAGTTTATTAATCATTTACTTACGCATTCTGAATGATCTAGGAAAACCACCAACTATTCTTGAGTAACTGGTTTGTAAACAATGCAATACTTCATTTAGTAATAAAACATTAATCATTAACAAAGTATGAAAACACAACCATTAGACACATCATACATGTGCTTAGAAGCCAAGAATACAGCATTTGTAGCTGTATTTATAAACTGCTTTCCAACATCTATTAATGTAGTGTTAATGCTAAACAAATAATGAATTAACTGTTTGCTAATGCTTAATAAATTACTCATAGTGTATAAATATAAAGTGTTACCTATTATAAAAGTCTATTTTAAAACTCTAACATTTCACAATCCTGAAATTGTGAAAGAATTCTACATTTTAATTATTAAATTACTATTTTACTCAAACACGTCCGTTGTGCATGTAAATTGGCTATGAATGCAATTTCATGTTGACTCTACATTGATTAATGTAAAAAAAAAATGTTAATGATGATGCAACCACCAAACACAATGACCTTGAAAATGATGAGGCGATGATGATGATGAACAAATGGTGAAGTAGGGATGACGACTACATCAAATCACACCTGAAAAGAAACCCTTATTTAAAAAACAAAAACATTACTTGTCTTAAATACACAGCGTTCATTCTGCACCTTCCAATCTAACAGTACCTGAGCTAGTGGTCAAGACACTGTTGATTTTCTCTGCCGGGGATGGTGGATTTGGCACTCTGACGGCCAGCTCCCCTGGGGACTTTTGATTGGTGCGATTGTCACTGTTGCCGGGGAGGGAGGGCAGAGAATGAGTTTCTGCAACCTGCAGGGTCTGCACTGAGGCGAACACAGGCTGCTCCCTTGTGCTTTCTGCCCTCTCTGGTGAGGAGTTGAACTGCAAGGCCAAATCCTCACCCTCCAGCAGTGATGAAGAAACTGTGGTGTTTGGGGCTCCGGTTGGATCCTGCGAAGGGCTGAAGGCTTGTCCTGATGCCTCGAGCCTTGCTTCATCTGATGATGAAAAAAATAGAGATGTCATGGTGTGAAATAATCAACATGCAGAAGAGAAAATTTGTTATTTGTCGAGCCAAGAATTTAAATACGAGACGGTATTAGAGGCAGCGGCATTAGGCTTGTGACAAACACCTTTTTTTAATCAGCATTAATGATAATGCGCTGTATTAAATTCCTCTGAGACACATGAGAAATGGAGGGAGAAGGCTAATAAGATGCTTTTCTGTTTACATGTGCTGCCTTTTAAGAATGCATCCTAATTGCTGTGGAATATAATTTGGACAGATATGGAAAGAAGTGTTTTGGTGTGGTTTGTGATTCATATCAACAGCTTGCTGTTAGCTTCACAATAAGATAACAGCACAAAATTACACAATAAGAGTGAAGAGGTGTTTTTGTAGAGGTGCTTTTTTGTGTTTAACCATTCATTTACAAGGATTTTTTGGGCCTTTGAACTACAAATGGGTTTTGAAAATCTAAAAGCAAAAATGCTCAGCTTATGATTTCATTTGTGAAGCCAAGATTTTAAATACTCAATGGTATTAGAGGCAGCGGCATTAGGCTTGTGACACACACCGTTATTTAATCAGCATTAATGAGAATGCGCTGTTTTAAATTGCTCTGAGACAGATGAGAAATGGAGGGAGAGGGCTAATAACTTGTTTTCTGCTTACATGTGCTGTATTTTAGGGATGCATCCTGATTGCTATGGAATATTTGGAATATGAGAGACAGATCTGAAACAATGTGTTTTGGTGGTCAGTTTGTGATTAATTTCAAAGCTGTGTCCAAAATCGCATACTTCCATACTATATAGTACACTAAAATCAGTATGGGAGCCAAGTAGTATGTCCGAATTCATAGAATTCGAAAAACAGTATGTAAGAAGTACCCGGATGACCTACTTCCGGCGAGATTCTGTAATGCGCATCGGATGGACGCTATGCTATCCCATGATGCACCGGGAGGGAATTCATGAATGGGAGTGAAGTGACACAACTGACACAAGTAGATCACGTGATGATGACAACCCTGCTGAAAAATCCAGCTCAAACCAGCCTAAGCTGGTTGGCTGGTTTTAGCTGGTCGACCAGCCTGGTTTTAGAGGGGTTTTGGCCATTTCCAGGCTGGTTTCCAGCCATTTCCAGCCTGGTTTTAGCTGGTCAGGCTGGGAGTTAACCAGCTAAAACCAGCTTGAGCAGCCAAAACCAGCTATGTCCAGCTTAAACCAGGCTGGTCAAGCTGGTTTTAGCTGGTTTAAGCTGGTCATTTTCCAGCCTGACCAGCTAAGACCAGGCTGGAAATGGCTGGAAACCAGCCTGGAAATGGCCAAAACCCCTCTAAAACCAGGCTGGTCGACCAGCTAAAACCAGCCAACCAGCTTAGGCTGGTTTAAGCTGGATTTTTCAGCAGGGAACATGGTGGATGTAGTACATCCAAGTTCCATTCATACTACTCACATTCATACTGTAAAGAACGTACTTTTCTAGCAGCCGAGTAGTACGTTTAAATTCAAATGCAGTACCTACTGAGTAGCAGGCGATTTCAGACACAGCCCAAGAGTTTGATGTTAGCATCTTGCTAAGCTAACCGCACATTTCATAATAAGAGTGAAGAGGCATTTACACAACTGTTTTCATCTAAAAACAACACTTTTTTGTTTAACCATTCATTTATGTGATAGAAGTTCTTGAGACTTAAAATTGCAAATGGGATTTGAAATCTAAAAACAAAAATGCTCAGCTTATGATTTTTATTTGTGAATCCAAGATTTTAAATACTCAATGGTATTAGAGGGAGCGGCATTAGACTTGTGTCACACACCATGATTTAATCAGCAATAATTAGAATGCGCTGTTTTAAATTGCTCTGAGACAGATGAGAAATGGAGGCAGAAGGCTAATAAATTGCTTTTTCTGCTTACATGTGCTGTATTTTAAGGATGCATCCTGATTGCTATGGAATATTTGGAATATGAGAGACAGATTTGGTGCAATGTGTTTTGGTGGTCCGTTTGCGATTCATTTCAAGAGTTTGATGTTAGCATCTTGCTAAGCTAACTACACATTTCATAATAAGAGTGAAGAGGCATTTACACAACTGTTTTCATCTAAAATCAACACTTTTTTGTTTAACTATTTATTTACATGACAGGATTCTTGAGACTTTATATTGCAAATGGGATTTGAAATTTAAAAACAAAAATGCTCAGCTTATGATTTCATTTGTGAAGCCAAGATTTTAAATACTCAGTGGTAGAGGCAGCGGCATTAGGCTTGTGACGCACACCGTTATTTAATCAGCAATAATGAGAATGTGCTGTATTAAATTGCTCTGAGGCAGAAATGGAGGGAGAAGGCTAATAAGATGCTTTTCTGCTTACTTGTGCTGTATTTTAAGGATGCATCCTGATTACTATGAAATATGATTTGGACAGAATTTGAAACAATGTGTGGTCAGTTTGCGATTAATTTTTAAGAGTTTGATGTTAGCATCTTGCTAAGCTAACAGCATATTTCGTAATAAGAGTGAAGAGGCGTTTACACAACAGTTTTAACTTTTTTGTATTTTGAATATTTAATTTATACTACAAGAGTTTTTGAGACTTTAAATTGCAAATGGGGTTTGAACTCTAGAAAAATAGGCTAAGGGTATGATTTCATTAGCGAAGCCAACATTTTAAATACTTTGTGGTATTAGAGGGAGCAGCATTAGGCTTGTGACACCGTTATTTAATCAGCAATAATGAGAATGCGCTGTTTTAAATTGCTCTGAGACAGATGAGAAATGGAGGCAGAAGGCCAATAAATTGCTTTTTCTGCTTACATGTGCTGTATTTTAAGGACACATCCTAATTGCTGTGGAATATTTCTAATATGAGAGACAGATTTGGCGCAATGTGTTTTGGTGGTCCGTTTGCGATTCATTTCAAGAGTTTGATGTTAGCATCTTGCTAAGCTAACCACACATTTCATAATAAGAGTGAAGAGACATTTACACAACTGTTTTCATCTAAAATCAACACTTTTTTGTGTTTAACCATTCATTTACATGACAGGATTCTTGAGACTTTATATTGCAAATGGGATTTGAAATCTAAACACAAAAATGCTCAGCTTATGATTTCATTTGTGAAGTCAAGATTTTAAATACTCAGTGGTAGAAGCAGCGGCATTAGGCTTGTGACACACACCGGTATTTAATCAGCATTAATAAGAATGCGCTGTATTAAATTGCTTTGAGGCAGAAATGGAGGGATAAGGCTAATAAGTTGCTTTACTGCTTACTTGTGCTGTCTTTTAAGCATGCATTCTAATTACTATGGAATATGATTTGGACAGAATTTGAAACAATGTGTGGTCAGTTTTCGATTAATTTTTAAGAGATCTTGCTAAGCTAACAGCATATTTCATAATAAGAGTGAAGAGGCGTTTACACAACAGTTTTAACTTTTTTGTATTATGAATATTTAATTTATACTACAAGAGTTTTTGAGACTTTAAATTGCAAATGGGTTTTGAAATCTAGAAAAATAGGCTAAGGTACATGGTTTCATTTGCAAAGCCAACATTTTAAATACTCAGTGGTATTAGAGGCAGCAGCATTAGGCTTGTGACACACCGTTATTTAATCAGCATTAATGAGAATGCGCTGTATTAAATTTCTCTCAAAATATTTAAGACAGAGGAGAAGTGGGGGGAAATGCTAAAGAGTAGCTTTTCTGCTTACATAGCCTGTATTTTAAAGGCACATCATAAGCTATAGAATATCTGACATATAAGAGACTGATTAGGAACAATGTATCAAAAGTATCAGTGTATCATCTTGCTAAGCTAGCAGCACAACACAACACTTTTATAATAAGAGTGAAGAAGTGTTTACGCAACTATTTTCAACTAAAAGCAACACATTTTTAGCTATTTTAACCATTCCTTAGCATTTGCAAGTGTTTTTGAGACTTTAAATTGCAAACCTTTGAAAATGGGTTTAAAAATAAAAAAGTCATATGATTCGACCATATATGATGTGACACACACTGTTTAATTAGCATTAATGATAATGTGCATGTATTAAATTGCTGAGGAGAAATTGAAAACAAAAAAAAAAACGATAAATTACATTTCTGCTTACATATGCCACCATTAAAGGGAGCATCAGAACAGCCATGCGAAATTTTAAATGACTGATTTGTAACAATGTAATTTCATATGTGATTCCAAGAGTTTATTGTTAGGAACTTGCTAAGCTAACATCACAACACTTTCATAATTAGAGTGAAGAGGTCAATACGTTTTTGTGGTTTGAAATCGCAAACCTTTGAAAACATATCAAAATGTACGCTTTTTTGGTACACAAATATACTAATGTTTACTTTAAAGAAAAATACTTTAAAATATATATTTTTAAGAAATCATAATGATAAAGAATATAACTAATGGTTCATGACATGCATTAAAATGTAACTTAAATTGTAAAAAAAATATTAAAATGTCCACATGATCAAACTTCTAAACATTTGATTTTTCTGAAAAGAAGAGGATGATCACTTGAAGATGAATCAATATGTATTAATTAACCATAACAGATGATGTCTCAAAGATATTGAAACATCTTTAAAATGGATTAAATTCATTTATTTCCTCAAAATTCTACACACAATACCCCATAATGACAATGGGAAAAAAGTTTTTTTTTTTAAATTGTTTGCAAATTTATTAAAAATAAAAAACCTGAAAAATCACATGTACATAAGTATTCACAGATTTTGCCGTGAAGCTCTAAATTGAGCTCAGGTACATTCTGTTTCCACTGATCATTCTTGAGATGTTTCAGCAGCTTAACTGGAGTTCACCTGTGGTAAATTCAGTTGATTGGACATGATTTAAAAAGGCATACACCTGTCTATACAAGGTACCAGGGTTGACTGTGCATGTCAAAGCACAAATCAAGCATGAAGACAAAGGAATTGTCTGTAGACCTCAGAGACAGGATTGTCTAGAGGCATAAGGCTGGGGAAGGTTACAGAAAAATTTCTGCTGCTCTGAAAGTTCCAATGAGCACAGTGGCCCCCAGCATCCGTAAGTGGAAGATGTTTGGAACCACCAGGACTCTTCCTAGAGCTGGCTGGCCATCTAAGCTGAGAGATCAGGGGAGAAGAGCCTTAGTGAGGGAGGTGATCAATAACCCGATGGTCACTCTGTCTGAGCTCCAGCGTTCTTCTGTAGAGAGAGGAGAACCTTACAGATGGACAACCATCTGTGCAGCAATCCACCAATCAGGCCTGTATAGATAGCATAGTGGCCAGACGGAAACCACTCCCCACCTGGAATTTGCCAAAAGGCATCTGAAGGACTCTCAGACCATAAGAAACAAAAATTCTCTGGTCTGATGAGACTAAAATTGAAGTCTTTGGAGTGAATGCCAGGCGTTACGTTTGGAGAAAACCAGGCATCGCTCATCGCCAGGCTAATACTATCCCTACAGTGAAGCATGGGGGTGGCAGCATTATGCTGTGGGGATGTTTTTCAGCAGCAGGAACTGGAAGACTAGTCAGGATAGAGGGAAAGATGAATGCAGCAATGTACAGAGACCTCCTGAATGAAAACCTGCTTCAGAGTGCTCTTGACCTCAGACTGGGGCGACGGTTCATCTTCCAGCAGGACAATGACCGAAAGCACACAGCCAAAATATCAATGGAGTGGCTTCACTACAACTCAGTGAATGTCCTTGAGTGGCCCAGCCAGAGTCCAGACCAAAATATTGAACATCTCTGGAGAGATCTGAAAATGGCTGTAACGTCCGTTCCCCATCAACCTGATAGAGATGCAAAGAGGAATGGGCAAAAATTCCCAAAGACAGGTGTGCCAAGGTTGTGGCATCATATTCAAAAAATAATTTAATCCATTTTGGAATAAGGTTTTAACATAAAAAAATGTGGAAAAAGTGAAGCGCTATGAATACTTTCCGGATACACTGTACTTAGGAAAATAAGGTTTTTTTCTCATACCTTGATTTTAATATTACACAATTTTGTACAATCATAATAAATGTCTTTTATTTTGGTATTTTACTGTAAAAAAAGACAAAAATCTTGAAAAGACAGCACTTAAAGTCCGTCTACAATTTTTAATGATTTAGCTTGCTTAAAGTTTCAGAAATGAAAATCAGAGCAGATCCTTTCTCGATTACCATCCACTACTGCTGTAGAGTCGTTCTGAGATGATTAATATTATGATTAATCGACCTTTACAGCTCTTTACTTTATTTTTATCTAGGGGAACATAACGTGGACGGAGTCATACAATATAGTGACTTGTGGACATTAATCATAAATCTTTTAGCTGGTGGACCGAATTAGAAATGTGCAGGGTTTGCTTGTGTGCTGCGAACTCTTTCTCATCTTTTAC